>JAPDOI010000517.1:405000-451199 GCA_029168955.1 Aplectana chamaeleonis
CCAAGAAGTAAATTTGCACTTGTTTTCGCTTACCCAACTCCACTCAAGTCCGTCCGGTTCCTTTACCAGCCCAATGTAAGTGTGATCATTGGGTAATCCATGATGATGGCCACCATGACGAGCCAATACTGCAACAAGCAAGATCATTCAAATGGATACTCATTAATGGGTACTTAAGGATTCGAGATAAAAGTATTTTTTGAATTTTCTTCAAAAGAATGTCCATTTGGTCTACACAAAACTAAAAATAGGTGAAAAATTGAAAGTTTAAGGGGAAATTGCGCAAAAAAAAGGAGGAACGGCTCATTGCAGATGTCCGCACGCCCCCCAATCAACGAAATTTCCATGAGTGATTGTTTGTACGCCTTTTAGCTTGCTTTAAAAGTAGTCGATGGTGTTTCCAAATGCCCAGAAATTACTTCAGAAGTAGATTAAAAGATGAAGCAACAGGCATTGACAGGAATCTCTTCAAAGGCAGTGGTCGCGATGACATATGATTGTCTACTTTCCCTCTCTAAACCCTTTCCTGGGTTTTGAGTAGTACGACCTTCGAAAAAAAACGCGAAAAAAACCGCTCCTGTTGTTTTTTTATAACGTTTGTCATCGTGACCACTGCCTTTAACTGGGGCCAGCGCACACCAATCAGTAACTTGTTCTTGAGCGAATTTTCTCCAACTTTTTATTTATTTTCACTTTTGTGATGGGCAGATCTACCTTCTCATGAGGATAGCACAACAATAGTTTTTCATCGCCGACCCTGCTTTCAACACCGCTCAGCAATAATTATAAACCATTTGAATACCTGGGAAGATATATTGTCTAGGGGATGTCTACGTACCCTGAGTTATCCCTACATAAAAGTTTTGAGCGAAGCTCAATTTTTTCCTGGACACTCTAAATTTGCCTGACGGGTACCCTTACTTCGCTACAAAGCTTTTAGAAACGCCTTAAAGGCACAGGACACCCAAGAAAGTAATTTTCAGATTTCATGTTTATCTTGGAGAGAGCCACTCTTTCATCACAATGGTATCTCTGAAATCGTCCTAGACCCCCTACGAGCGGAGATATGGCTCCTTGAAAGTGCCTGCATCTTGGGGGCAAAAATTTGGTGGATGAGTTGTCTCAGGCTTGTATTTCTCTTCATTCGCAATCGCTGCACGAGAGAAAAATAGGATAAGGAGACAGTCGGGCAATGGACTGAAGAACATGACATAATTGAGAATTCGTCCACCCATTTAGCCGCTATCCAGTTCGTAAATCTGGTAGGGGGGTCGGGCCTGTGGTGGTGAGCGAAGGAGGTCGAGCCTGTGGTGGTCGCTTATATCTCGCTTATTTGCATGAATTGGGATCTCGCACTTGGCACGTGTTATACAGGAGGGGTCTGCTACACTTCAAATAAAAATCACAAATTTCATGTCTGAGGGTGTATTGTGCCTTTAAACTTCTGTCGGAGTGATTTTATTTAGGCAGCTGCGGAGGGTGCATTCGGTCTTTATAATCAAAAATAAATTTAGGAAAGTACATTTCATTTGGAATGACAGATGTGGCTAAGATGAGTTCACTTGAGAGGCATTCGAAAGATTCTGTTGGCATGAACATTTCTATAAAATTCATAGGAATTGCTGGACTCCTTAGCTTTATGAAGGTTGTATATTTGAGCGATATTGAAGCTATTCTGCATTGAGATGGATGTTGCAATCTCGTTATCCGCAACGTTAAGGGTCTTAGACCCTTCTTCAGACGACTATAAAATTAGGTATGAATTACATAGCATTGAAAGATGCGTAGGCCGTTAGAACGTAGTGGTGGGAAGGAGAGGAGGAGAGAGTTCTCGCCGATGACCGACTCGCGATACACGTGGTATAAATAGGACTGATTTATAGATGGCGGTGGTGCTCAGCCTTATCACGCTCTGATCTGTATGTGATGTTAGCAGCCTCAGTGCCTCTCTCATTCCTTCCCTGTTATTCATGAGGGGAAGGCGCCTCTTTATCTCTATGGCCTCTCTAATCTTCCTTTCAGCTGTGTCCGATATATTTCTGTGCACGATTCCGAAACTCATGCTCGGTAAGATTGGGGTGCCCGTAGCGCTCTCATCTGCTCATCGTGCACAGGAATATATCGGACACAGCTGAAAGGAATATTAGAGAGGCCATAGAGATAAAGAGACACCTCCCCCTCATGAATAACAGGGAAGAAATCGGAGAGGCACTGAGGCAGCTAACATCACATACAGATTAGAGCGTGATAAGGCTGAGCACCACCGCCATCTATAAACCAGTCTATTCATACCATGTGGAGCGCGAGTCGGTCATCGACGAGAACTATCTCCTCCCTCTCCTTCCCACCACTACGTTCTAACCATCTTTCAATGCTATTTAATTCATACATGTTTTTATAGTCGTCTGACGAAGAGTCTAAGACCCGAAACGTTGCGGATAAAGAGATTGCAACATCTATCTCAAGGCAGAGTAGCTTCAATATCGCTCAAATATACAAAATTCATAGGCTTAGAAATTGTAGGGATTTCTGCTCAACACTCACTAGGGACCGTCTTCCGCGCACATCGACAATTTGGAAGACCATGTTTGCGCTGTTTGATTTTAACGTCGGCATGGATCGTGAAGAGACGTCGCGTTCACTCCTGAAGGTTGGCGCAAACTCGGTGCCATATCGCGGCGATCTATCAATACTGCTCTTCATCATCAGGCCGCGCAGCGCCCTATTTACACTCTGCTCAACCCCTAACCTAGGTGCACCGAATTCGCGCCAACCTTCAGTGAACGCGAAGTCTCTTCACAATCCATGCCGATGTTAGGTTTGTGACGGCACATAAATGATCCGTCATGGAAAATCTCTAAAAGACTCCGAGGTTTCCAGAAAGGGCATTTTCATTGCTTCGCGAAAAGGTAGGGGAAATTCTGGGTGTTCAGAACTTTTTTTTGGATTGGGCTGAACACTTTCATCCAAGAGTTATTTAGGGAGCTGAACGCGAATCTGGGGTCTGCTTGTTGCTAGACTTAAGGTTACTGTAGGTTACGGTAGGCATAGCGCCTTTTAACTGAAGTAACCTACCTTGATATCATATTTCGAAGCCGAAAAAGGACTTCACACTCGTGGTCGGCGTCCGAAAGGACAACCACGGAAAAGTTTTGTGTGGAATCTGAGTTTTCTATCAAGCTTCCTTATACCCACCGTGACATACCGTAATCCAGAAAAAGTCGATAAACCAAAAACAGATTTGTGTTAGGCAGCCGAAATGACTCCTATGGAGAATCTTTGAGACGATTTTATCGTAGCATTCTCGAAATCGTCAAAATTCGTGTTAGGTAAGCGAAATTCCCCACTTTGCAGCTTCGGACCGAATCATTCGATAAATGTAGAAAAACCCACAATTGGACCTCAGGTTAGTAATCAACAGCCAAGGCAATCCTTGGAGAAAAGTTTCGAGCTTGATTCGAGACAATTCTCTCGAACACCCTAAAAACTGCCATTTGTGTACCCACTTTCTCTTCGCGGAGCTATCGAAATGCCCACTTTTGAAAATCTCCTGTAAATTTCTGGGACATTTTGGAAATTTCGTACACGAATTATTGATACTCAGGACTATAACTACAATATCCGGAACATGGTTTTCTAAATCATCGGTGTGTAAGTGAACAAAGTCCTAGTCAGAGGCTGTGCAGGTCTTCAGTTTTCGCAGAAAATCTGAACTTCGGAGACTTACTGCAACGAAAGTGTTGAAAAGAAAAACTGTAAACAGCAATAAAAACCTCTATACAGCCTGGGAACGTGAATGTGACATGCCTGCTCAGTCCACTTCTTCAACAGCAATCGAGGAATTGGACGGGCGGGCTTACGACAATTTATGTTCTGGAAACGTATAGTCCAAAAGTGTTTTTGTGTTTCTTGTCTTTTCAGAGACGTAAGCTTTGGGTCCCTCTGAGAAGATCATGGACGAAAGTACGACGGACAACGACTAGAAAGTTGGTGTAAATCTCGTAGATCAGCCGATTTACTATAGCAGCTATCCATGCGAAGAAGATTCTAGCATTCTCGTAAGATTCCTAAAAAAGACTTCGTGAAATTACGTAGTCTTTTTTTAGCTTAAAAAATGAGCCTTTGAGAGCGCGCAACAATACCGCTCGCTCGTAAGATTGGGTCAGAAACCGAGGATTTGTTTTGAGCTTTCTTCGTCCTTCCTGAATAACTCTCTTCAAACTCAACCTCGAGCAAAACTGGGGTGATATTCGTGGTCCAGCCATTGAGGGCTACCCAATGGTGTGACCTTTGTGGGGAGTTACGTTGAGAACTACAGAAGCTTTGTAATCAGCCATGTTGTACTTACGGTACCGTGACGGAGGGGACGCAACCGTCTCTGTCATTGATTCAGGCGGTGGTAGACGGTAATGAAAATTTTCGGGGAAAAATAAAAAGTTGGGAGGGGCATCGTGGAATTTTCAGGTGAAAAATATATAATTCATTGAAAAAAGATACAAAAACGTTTTAGAATTTGTATAAAAGTGGTTTTGCGATTTAAAAGAAATCGAAGCTGTTTATAACCTCAAAAGAGCCAGTTACAAGTTCACCCAAGTGTTTTTAATCCTACTGTAGGCGGAAATCAGCTGTACTTCATCCTAAAAAACACTACAAAGCGTAAGACCCCCCATTAAGAATCAAAATTTTGATTCCAGAAAGAGAAGCTCAATTCCTCATAGAACGCCCCACAAAGTGTCACAGTTTCGTTTCCCGACCCGTCTGGGTACAAGGATTTAGGCGGGGAAAGGTGGTGGACGCTGGCAAGCCACGTTGGCAAATCACAGCGTTTTAGCCATCACTATCCAACGGGTGGCATCCCTTCAGCAGAAGAAATTTGAACCACCAAGGGCGCATACCTTGAGGTTATGGAATTGTGTGAAAATCTGCACACAGCTTCCTATCGCAGCCACTCAAGCTTCTGAAATAATTGTACATTGAGGCGATGTAGTTAACGCGCCCTAATCTGAATGCCGTGCCGCGAGCGCTGAAGCTCCGCAACACCAACTCAAATGTTTCTTCCGTCCTCTTCACTCTATCCTATCTTTCTTAGAACGAAGGGCCCTGCAAATACTCAGTGTCGTCGCACCGGCCCTCTGGCTCATACACAGCGCGAGGCCCCGACTTTATTGAGGTAAGGGGACGAGGCCTCGACGTTTGACATTATTGCTGTTCTCGTTCTCGCTTATTATTTGCCCGAGTGGAGGCAGAACCGTATTTTTCGGATTCTTTTTGTAGATTATTACTCGAAAATCATAAATAAAGCAAAATGTCAACATAGTATTGACAACCTCGTATTTATAATACAGCTTATCAGGCATGCGCAAAATACAAGATACAGCAAAAAAATATATTACCATAAAATGTGTCACTAGCTGGCATTCTCCGGGTTTCAACCACCCGTAAATTTCAGGACTTTGGTTTTGGCCTGAGTATAAGTTTCGCCGCGAAGCCCATTGTATCGCTGAAAATGACCGATATTGCATCACTCAGCGCTGCTCATCGCTGCGAGCAACGCCGCGACTTGAACCCTGCAGCAGGGTGCTGCACGAGGTGTGGGCCGACCAGTTCTGCTCCGACCCCCCCCTAATGACAATTTTGCTCAGACCCCCCCCAGGAATGGGGTTTCGATTTGCGCGGTGGTGATCTACCGTCGCAGCCCCGTCCATTCATCAGACTAAAATGATTGCGCGAACTCTACATACCTCTAACGTTTCACTACAGTAAATTTCTGTTGTCGTATTTGAGTGGTAAATATAAAAATGTCAAATGGTTTTAAAGCCAAAATTGGCAGCTCGAAGCCAATGCTTTGCAGAAAAAAATTCGCATGTTTGAGAGGAGGGCACAAACAGCACTTATTGCATTTATGGCGCTTATTGCGCTTATGCAGACAGGAGCTGAAAGTGCAAAAGTATATGTAACTGGTAACAACTTGCGCTGTGTAATATAATGCGGATGTTTGAAAGAGGGCTTGCAAGTCTCTATTGTTTTACGAATCAAGACAGTAGGATTTTCGAGTCCAGCGTGATTGGTTTGCAAAGTATAGCTACTTTGGCCGTCTAAGATTGACGCTGAAGGGCGTTACACTGTATGGACCCACACCTTTCTCAGGTGTGGTCCCTCCGGAAGTCGACAATTTTGGAAACTAGGAGTCATGAGAGTAGGATATCTGAGTTCAGCGTGGCTGATTCCCCTCTAGATACAAACTTTCACCATCTAAGATGGACGTAGAGGACCGCTTCATAGTTAGCGGGAGACGATGAAAAAAATCGGTTCTGAAAAAGGAGATTTTTTAAGCGTTATAGGTTAAGTGCTGCATGAGTTATAAAAGAAAATCGTGTCTTAAAAAAACCAGACTTTGTACTCTACTGTTCGAACCTTCCGCACCCCTGAAGAAAGTCTTTGGAGAAGTTTTACTAGGTGTGGGTTCCTTCTCTAAAATGCACTGAGGGCCCACAGCTTGGTCCACACCTTAGTACTGAGAAAACGCGAAAAATGATGCAGAACCCACATCTAGAGAACTTTTTTTTCAAAGACCTTTTCCAGCGGTGCGGAGAGTCTTAAAAGGCAGGGTTCGGAGCGTAGATTCTTTAAGCTCGGATTTTCCCGGGTCCCTAATTTGGAACTAATGTTACAGCCGTTTTAAATCCCTGATTTATGTTCGGGGACTTGGACGGTTTTTTGTCGTCTCCCACTATCTAACGTCGGCGTGCATTCGGAAGAGACTTCGCGTTCACTGTTGAAGGCTGGCGCAAACTCGGACGAAATCCTGCGAGCGGTAGTGTATGTCAGTGGACACGCGATTCGAGGGGGAAAATAAGCTCTGAAATGTTTCTAGTATACTCGCTTTTTTGTCTAAATATCGTTATCAGCTCTTATGTTTCTCTAACATAAGGCTCACCACTCTGCTTCTGGTGATATTCAAAATCAAGAGCTCACTGAAATATGCCCCCAAAGTTGACCACAGGGAGGGGTGTGGACACGCGGTCTATCAAAGGCAGAGTACACGACAGGATTCATTTCCGAGATCATTCGCTAGAACGGTGACAAGGTTCTTGGGTAGGGCTGAACAGATGAAGAAACTTGGAAAAAATGCACGAGCAGTGGAGAAATCTAATCTCTTAACACCCCAACACACTCTGTAGAAGTCTTTTTCCTCTTTGCTGCTCCTCTCTTCCTTTCAGGTCCTAGCTGGTACAGAATCGCATAATGTGTTTTTTGTGACCATTCTTTTTATATAAGATCTGCCGACACGATTGCAACCACCGAGAACAAGCTCAACTAGTCCAGACCAGATTTTTCTTCACGAAATTGCGCTTTTCATGTTTTTCCGCCGTTTATTTTTTCTGTAATTTTAACAACACATTATAAGTAGCGCACTTGTACATGTGGTGAAATCTCAACAAAAATCTTCGCGAACATTGCCCTTGAGAATTGCGCGAGCACAGTAGCTTTTTCGGCTTATCCTAAGGAGGGGGGGGGGCACTCAGTATTCAAGTCAGAAATGAAAGTGAACCCTACTCTCAACTAAGACCCAACAAAATATCTTGAACAAAAACATTTGCTATCACAGTGATACGGAATGATCTTGTGACTGTGGTATAATCTTTTCATTTCTATGAGTGCCCCCCCCCCTCCTTAGGATAGAGCCGCTTTTTCTCTATATGATGCATGAGAACAAATAGAGGTGGCCTCCAAGGAACCTACCGGCAAGAAAATGGTTTTCGTCTACGTTACAAGCTGTCGCAAGGTTTCCACCCTGCTGTCTGCACCATTCTTGTGCTTCCTTTTGAGGTATAGTATGACAGAATTTCTGGAAAGAGTGTGTTCAGGTTTCACTCAATTCAAGCATGCTGCTCCAGACTATGATGTGCGGTTCGCCAAGGTGGAAAAGATAGACCATGTGAAACCGTAAAAGCCATTTGCCTTGGGAAGTCGATATGTTTGGATGTTGGTAAATCATGTATCCTCGGCATGGATCGTGAAGAGACTTTGCGTTCACTGTTGAAGGTTGGCGCAAACTCGGCGCCATATGCTATAGCATATGCGCACCGAGTTGGCACCAACCTTCAACAGTGAACGCAAAGTCTCTTCACGATCCACGCCGATGTTGCATAATTGGAGACAAAGTCGGTCCGAAGAAGACTGTCCACCCACGCGGTCCGCTTGCGTGTCAAAGGACCGTCGCGAAGGCATTTTCGGAAATTTGGAATCGGTTAGCAGAAATTTTAGACGAATAGTGAGTGATATCCCGGTCAGCTGTCTGCAACCGTGGTAAAGTTGGTACGAAAAAATGTCATCGCGACGGCCACTCGAAACGCACCCCGACCGCGTGAGCGGACAATCTCATTCGGACAGACCTTACGTAATCGTTTTTTAATCGAATTTCTGCGATTAAACAATTTCTCCTGAATTATAGGAAAATGTAAACATTTCAGGGTCCAGCATTTAATCGTGTATTTCGAAATCACCGCCTGCATCATTATTAAACTCAGCGAGCAGAAAATTCGAAAACTCCAGCTCGAGGAAAGAATTTCACTTTTTTTTTGAAAAGCACTTCTCGAGATATTAGGTTGATGCAAAAATAGTGTCCGTTCTCAAATTGCTACCTCAAACTAACGTTACTCAGCTCACAATAAGCGTTATTAATCGAAATAAGAATAATTAGAAATAAGAATAATCAATACATTTTTGCCGACGGGGAACAAGTTTATTTATTCCAGGTTCGACTTTCAATGAATCTCGGCGTGACATGATATTGCAGTAGTTCTTGATTGAGCAATAGTCCGAGATGTTACAATTTAATTCGGCTCCTCCGAGAGTATTGGCCGAGAAATAGCTGCGAATTAGCCGCGAAATGCCTGCTTGCCTCGTAATAGCCGCCAAATAATCCTCGCCGCGAAATAGCCGAGAAATAGCAGAGAAATAGCCGTTAAATAACGCCCGCCGCAAAATAGCCGCCAAATAATGCTCGCCGCGAAATAGCCGAGAAATAATGCTCTCCAGGCGGATATACGGCGCATTCCAGAGGCATGATTCAGATGTCAGCACCTCCGCCGGTTCAATTACCCAAGTTTGAGGTATTTGGACCTCGCCCAGCCTCTGGAATCCCCGCCCAACGGTTGGCGGCCCCAGATGGTGGCTCGGCGAGCCGGCGACGATGGCGTCTTTGTTACTTTTGCTTACTTCTAGTTATTTCTCGGGTATATCTCGGCTATTTCTTGGCTAATTCTTGTCCGTTCCGTGGGAAGCCGAGAAGTAGCGGCGATATAGCCGGGAAATAGCCCACCAGGAGCCGCTGCGGAGCCTGGTGGGCAATTTCGCGGGTATGTCGCGGCCGAAACTCTCAGGGTAATTTTTTGGTTTCGCCTTCGTCGGAGCCCGGAATGTGAAAGACACATAAGGATTTAGCCAACCAAGCACTATCTCTCAGCAAAAGAAGAACGTTCCTAAGAAAAATAGGCGCAAAACAACGTCGTAAGGCATTTTAGTACTAACCTTCAGAAAACAGACCAACGCCTGCCAGACACCCTCAGTTGAACTCAGATGGCAGGTGAATGAGCCTGACCAAATCAGACCACCTACCTCGTTAGCCTTCAACAGGCCAATGAAGCCCATAGTCAGATCAAAGCCCACAAAGGTCAACAAACGGGGCTAGTTCTTGGGTGATTGCCATACATTCGTCCTTTCTGTTAATTCTTGGGTTTCTGTAGTTTATCCAGAACACCTCCAAAGTTTTGCGAGCAGCGACATCTGGTTCCCGTGCAAGAATCGTGACGCCCACATCGAAACAGCCGTTTTAATGCACCCGCACCCGGTGTTCCCCCAAAGGGGTGGATACCTTGGAATTATGAGGGAGAAACTAGCTGGCCTTTTTGTGTAAGGATTAAAGAACACTCGGATGACCTTAGAAAATCCACTCCTTTGGGGGAACACCGGGAGCGCGTTCTTGAAAATAGTTGTTTCGATGTATGCAGGTGTCACGATTCTTGCACGGGAACCAGATATCGCTGGGGGCGTTCTGGATGAACTCCAAAAAACCAATAGCTAACAGAAAGGACGAATGTTTGGTGATCACCCAAGAACTAGCCCTGTTTGTTAACCTTTGTGGGTTTTGATCTGCCTATGAGCTTTATCAGCCCTCTGAAGGCTAACGAGGTGGGTGGTCTGATGTCGTCCCGCTCATCCACCCGCCATCTGAGTTTAAAGGTAGTGGTCGCGATTAAATATGCTTGTCGTCTTTTTCTCTCTAGACCCTTTTCTGGGTCTCGAGTAGTAGGCCGATCAAAACAGGGATGAAATGGTACTAACATTTGGGTGGGTAGGACATTCATCGATTACCAAAAAATCAGCCTGAACCACCTCTTGCACGCCTCGGGGCAACCGAGTGTGTCCGTGGGGCGCACTTCTGGCATTGGGTCATGAGAACTTCTGTGAGTAGTCTAGCGCTAGAAAGTCTAAGCTCTAATCAAGGCGAGAGGCGCTAGTGGTGGATGGGACGCCGTTCAGAACCGCCAGGGTTTGAGGAGTGTGCAGGACGTTATCGATAGTGTGCAGGACCTCAGTGGTAGTGTGCAGGACGTCGTGGAAAGTGCGAAGGACCCCAGTGGGAGTGAGCAGGACGCCATAGAAAATGTGCAGGACCCCAGTGGGAGTGTGCAGGACTCAAATAAGAGTGTGCAGGAGCCGAATGGGAGTTTATAGGACGTCATAGAAAGTGTGCAGGACCCCAGTGGGAGTGTGAAGGACGTCGTGGAAAGTGTGCAGGACCCAGTGGGAGTGTGCAAGACTCAAATGGGAGTGTGCAGGACCCCAGTGGGAGTGTGCAGGACCCAAATGGGAGTGTGCAGGACGTCATACGAAGTGTGCAGGACTCAAATGGAAGTGTGCAGGACATCATAAAAAAAGCGCAGGTCCCCAGTAAGAATGTACAGGACGTCATGGAGTGGGTGCAGTACCCCAGTAGGGGTGTACAGGACGTCGTGAAATGTGTTCAGGGCCCAGATGTGAATGTGCAGGACGTCATCGAAAAAGGAGAATTGAAACAGCGAGATTTTGTCAATTTTTCCATGCGAAATCGTTGTGTAGCGGAGAAAACTGATATGAAATCATGTATCTTGAGAAGCGTGCAGCGCGTTTTGAGAAGTACGCGAAACTCTGGAGACACTTTCTCGCCAGTCTGACGAAACAAGCAGCAGCTCCACTTCCGCATCATCTCTGTTCGTCACTCAATTCGACCGCTCAGTCATTTTGATTCATTAAAATCCATAAACCAATTTATATTTGTTGAAAGTCTGAGCTTATCAAAACCTGCTTCACAAAAACATAAACATCCACGGACATATTTCATTTATTGAGAGCAAAGGCATGGTGTTGGTCAACAAGGGAAACCACATCTAAAATGCGAATGCTTTTTTCTTAACATGACAGGGATGGTAAAGCGAGTATAACAGCTTGGGAACATTACAAACGGAAGGGTTCGTAAATGTGATGATGGTAGCCACCGACGATCTGGCTTCTTATGTATTGCTTTTTAACCCCACATTTTCATACCCGACCCCCTGCTGCAAATGTGCGGCAGCCTGCTCTGCTCAGGAGTGTCCATACGGACAGCAACTTTCGGAAAGACGGAAGGCAGTCAACACCGTTTTGTCAGAATGATCTGCCTCAGGAAGCTAGCGCACGTGAAAATTTTCTTGAGCGAAAAGTTCGCTAGGTCCGCGTGTTTGCATTTATTTATTTCACCGAACGTCAATGATTTTTGACTGCTCGGCATGAGGCTGCGATCTTTTTGGGCGGCGCTGTGCACGTGTGCACGAACTGGCTTCTTTGGGGCCTGGTAACTCTAATTCTAGTCCGTTTCTCACCGCGCTACCTTTATAGTTTTCCGGCTGCTTTCGATCTGAGCTAATTTTTGTAGTTTTTTCGATAACGTTTTTCATCGCGACCACTGCCTTTAAATATGCGTAACTCAGCTCAGAATGAACTTTATCAACCGATATAAGATTATGCCGGTAGCATGAAAATACGGAGCTCTGGGGGCGATGAAGTCGTCGAAGTAGGCGAGAGGTCCGGCGAGTACGGCGGATGAGGCAGAGTGCCGTAACCCAATGTGTTCAGCTTCTGCAGGGTTGGTTGTGCAATGTGTGGTCATGCTTCAAAAGCCGAAATGTATGCTGAATCGATCTTCGACGACTTCATCGCCCCAGAACTTCGGGATTTTACGCAACTGGCGTAAATAAACTTGTTTCTCGTTGGCAAAATGCACTGATCCTAATGGTTCTTATTTCAATTGATGAAGTTTATTCTGAGCTGAGTTAGGTTAGTTTAAAGAAGCTGTTCGAAGACGGCCATTATTTCTGCATCAACCTAATAAAATGCTAGCTGTTCATTACTTTTAGCTGATGAGATTTATTCAGTGCGATTCATTGTTGACGTCAATACTGTTTTTTACGATGTCGCGCTCCAGCGTTGTGCCGCGCGTGTTTCATTATTACTCGAGTGTTGGAAAAATTTTATATTCATTTTCAGATTTTCTTAATTCTAACTACGGAGCCTGGCATGGTGTTTTCCCGGATCAGAAAACTGATGGATGTTTGCGAGTCAACTCTGGCTCGCACTTTTCAAATTTAAACTCGATTTTTGCTGCAGACATCTGCGAAAAAAAGTTACTGTGCTTATATGGGCCAAATTCCGGTCCGCAATTTCGTCTCGAAACGCTTTGCGGCCGCGCGCTCCGGAGTCAGAAGAGCTTCCAGCGCCGCAGCCGCCGATCTGCTGACTCTAGGTGGGTTTTGGAAACTGGAAACTAAGTAAAATTGAAGAAAATTTTATAAAAAGCCACATCGAGTCGGCTTTGGCGCTGGAAACCCGACTGACTCGAGCGCGTGCGGCCACAAAGCGTGTCGAGATGCAATCGCGGACCGGAATTTGGCCCAGATAAGCACAGTATAGCCTATCAAAGTTCGTATTTTCTGCAGCTGAGCTGAGCGCTACCTTTGTACACATGTAGTTCTTAAATGAATTTGGCTAAAAAGTTCAATGAAGGCTTATTTGACGTACTGAGCTTGAATTTATAGTCGGTTTCTCAATTTTTAAACGAATAAGCTGAGGATCCATGAATTACAGATTTGAAAAGGCTAGAAACCTCTGATTTTCTGTTAAAGGCAGCATATACGCTCGCAAAAGTTGTTGAGATAACTATATCAGTGGGGTCGTACGGACCCCAGAAGAGCCCTCACGAAGTTGGATGAGTTGAAAACGAGTTAAAATGACCGTATTTGAGCCGTATTGAGTCACAAAATCACCCTTTCTCCGCCCACCGAAACGGGCTCCGCCCCTCAATCTAAATGTTCAATGCTCGATTACGGTCATTTTGGCTCATTTTTTACGCTTATAACGTCGTAAGCGCTCCAGAAAGGGCCTATGAGTACATTAGCGTTGTTATTCCAACAAATTTGTGACTGGATCCGCTATTTCAGCCAATGCGGCACAACTCGTCCGCTTCTGGGCCAATATAAAACGAACCGTTATATTAGGTCTAGAAGTTAATTTCCGCGTTTTTTTACGCTTTTTACACTATTGAAAACTGGACATACTTAAACAAAATTTTTATTCAAAATAATTTCCGTCATTAATAACAACCATTTCCCAGAGTTTGGGTAACTTATGGATTCCATCATAATAAAATTTTTCTGGTTTGGCCTCCACCCATTCATCGAGCCATTTTTTGACATCTTGACGATCTTGAAAGCGCTGCTCCGCTAGACCATGCGCCATTGACCGGAAAAAGGTGATAATCCGACGGGGCGATGTCTGGAGAGTACGGCAGGTGCGGTAAGACTTCCCATTTGAACTCTTTTAGCGTATCCTTTACCGTTCGAGCGAGCAACATGAGGTCGAGCGTTATCATGAAGCAATATGGCTTTTTCGTGTCGACTCGCCCATTCTGGTCTCTTTGTTTCGATTTCATGCCGCAATTGCGCTAGTTGATGTTGATAGCGATTCGCGTAACTGTTTCGCCAGGTTGAAGAAGTTCATAGTACAGTATACCGCGTCGATCCCACCATATGCACAGTAAGACCTTCTTCCCGTGGATGTTTGGTTTTGCGGTCGAAGTTGTTGTTTCACCAGGACTAACCCACGATTTTCTTCGCTTCGGATTGTCGTAGTACACCCACTTTTCATCGCCAGTTATGATGCGGTGTAAAAAAGACTTTCTTTGGAATCGGTCCAACAAGATTTGTGAAGTTGTTTTTCTCTGCTCTTTGTTGCGTTTTGAGAGCTCATAGGGATCCATTTTCCTTCCTTTGAATCTTCCCCATTGCCTTCAATCGAATAGAAATTGCTTTTGGGTGACGCCGAGAGATGCCGCGAGCTGTTCTTGCGTTTGAGCCGAATCTTGATCCAACAAAGCCTGAAGTTCTTCGTCTTCGAACTTTTTGGCTGTCCTGGTCGATCTTTGTCCTTAACGTCAAAATCACCCGATTTGAAACGCTGAAACCATTCTTGGCAGGTTCTTATGGATGGAGCAGCATCCCCGTAAGCTTGGGCAAGCATTTGGTGCGCGTCAGTGGCTTTCTTCTTGAGATGAAAAAGGAAAAGGAGAGCTTCCCGCAAATGGCGTTTTTCCGGCACAAAAGTTGACATATTCTGAAACTAAAATAATACTTTTTTTATAAGGTACGTGAAGCAAGTTATATATCAATAGAAAGCTGATAATACAGTGAGCATTATAACATAAAATTCGTTATATAAAAATAATTTTATTTTTTACAAAATATCAATAACAACAAAAACGCGGAAATTAACTTCTAGACCTAATATGTTCAGTTCAGTTGATTTTTTTTCCGGTTTTTTCGTTATCTCTGAATATTAACAGCTTCAGACCTTCGATTCATTTCATAAAATTGATATCATTTTTGAGTGTGTATGCTGCCTTCAAGCGCACTGTTTTCTACCAAAAACGCGCATTAGTGTTTCGAAAATCTGAAAACTGACCTCTCATTAGTGATCAGAGCCCAAAATTACCCTCACTGAGCCAATTTTGGGTGTAGGCACATTTTCTAAACTTTGCACGGACTGATAGCGTTTTGGGCTTGCACCAATTTTCGGTTGGGCGTTTACTAATACCTCTAAAAGGGTTTCAAAGAATGTTCCAGATTTGACATGAAATCCTCCCAGGTGGGTTGTTTAGGGCGATGATCACGAATCTGGGGTTTAATTGTCGTAGTTTTCCCATCGGGGGGAGCTTTGATGGTAAATCGCAACTTTTGATGAGTTCCGGAGAGCTTCGATAGATATTGCTCAGTTTGTACCTCCGGGGGGTTATTTGGAGTGCTCAACCAGAATCTGAGTTTATTCGGGGTGGTAAATACGAATTTAGTGTCCATTTGTCGATTTTCCAAATACTAAGGTAGGTTTTGCCCCCTAAATGGCATCGTACCTACCGTAACCTACTGTAAAATTCAGAATTTCGGCAAACAGACTACAGATTCGTATTCAGCGGTCCAGATTACTCCCACATACGAGTTTTGAGTGAGAATCAGGAGAATTTTTTCAAGACACCTCAAAAATTGCCTGATGAGCACCCACTCAAGCATATGGAAGAATGGAGTACGGTTTTCTGCTTGTTCAATGCTTTTAAGTTTGATTCCGGGCATACCAGGGGTGCGCTACACGAAGTTGATCTATATTTTCGATTTTCTGAAACTATACACAATACCTGGTAGCATTTCATAGTATCGAAGTTGGTGATCCAGCCCGTGCATGGATTTCTGGCCGCGTCTTGCGCGAAAGCAGGGTCGCACAGAAGATACACGAACATAAGGAGAGGAAAAAAGCAGGATTTCCTGAAAAAAATTCTTATTGGTAGCCTGGGAACTGATATAATTTCTGAGTAACTATTGGGGAAAATTCCCTCATAAACGTCGTTCTCAATTAATTTGCTACTAGTTGATGCCTTCTCCCAATACACTGTAGTATCGATCATTTTTCCGGAGCAGATGTGATGTATTCGGGAGTTATTGCTTTCATTCTCACATGTTCGGTTGTTTCCATTGCTCTGACAGCTCGTGTCGGTGGAAACAGAAACCCACCAATCAATCACAGCTGTTTCGGAAAAAAGTTTGATACTACAGTATATAAAGAGGAGTCCGCAACCGTACCACAACTTTTCCCTTTGCCGTTGACTGTATAGCAAAAATCACCAGAAGTTGCACATTCACTTATGAATGGGAAGCGGTCGTATAGTGCACAGCAATGAAAGTAGGACCTGGTGAGGTTGCGGACTTGTCCCAACATACGGTAGTTTGTTAGTGGTATCACTCATTTTCCGAAACAGCTGTGATTGATCGGTGAGTTTGTGTTTTCACCAATACGACTACATCTGTGGACGCAATAAAAACAGGAGAAAATGTGAGAGTGGAAACAAAGACTCACCGACCAATCTCAATTATTTCGAGAAAATGAGTGATACCACTAACAAACTACCGTATGTTAGAACGAGTCCGCAACCTCACCAGGTCCTACTTCCATTGCTGTAGACTATACCTCTCACGCGGGGGGGGGGGAATCATTACGTATTAAATGTTAATCTACTTGAGAAGGCCAGCAGGTAGCTCGTGGAGCAGAACTGATCGGGTTAGCCGGTCCACAGAACGACCACGACTGGAAAAGATCGATTGACCTCTTGCGGGACCTTTTCGAGGAGACCGTGGAACAGCGTCCTTCACTGCGAAACCGTCTTTGATGTCTGCTGCCGACCCGCTCCCAACAATGAATGCTTTTGGCCGGCTTCCGTACGGCTACGTACGAGAAAGGGAAAATCTTCACAGAGTACAGCCAAAAGGTTCTGGTCGGCTACGATCGCGGAGCATTCGGCATTCCTATGCATGGACCCATTCATGAGAACCGACCAGCAGCGTGTCAAATTTTTGGTCCGAGGGAAATCTCGTTTTGGTGGACAGCACTCCAGAGGCGGTTATGCTTCTCAAGCGCAGTTGCCGTTGATCAATCAACCAATCCAGAAGTTCGGAAACAAAATGTACAGGCTCGTATCTGTCGAAGAGAAGTTTCCAGCTCGGAAACCCGCTAGAGGACGTGGCTCCACATCCTACAGGAAATCTTGATTCGGCGTAGTGGAAACGCCTACCTCTCGGGGCCCCATGTCATGTATGTAATCTTCTAATAATACGTTGCAACACTTCTTCTTAAAGGCAGTGTTCACGATGAGAATTGTTTTTCTGTTTTCCCGCCTATCTTGAAAACGGCCCCACGCTGATTCCAATGATGTCTCTGAAATCGTACAAGACCTTCTGGGAATGGAGTTATGGCCCCTCAAAAATTGAGCTAGGGAAAATGGTGGACGAGTTGTCCAAGGCTTGTAACTTGCGCCTTTTGCAGCCGATCTATGCGAGCTGACCTGAGTAAAGAGAGACGTTGAGAATGAAGGGAAGAACGGGGCCAATGATTGAAAATCATCGCTCATCTCACGATCTTGAGCATTCATTTGCTTACGTCGGTGGGCGTGTGACGCGCTTTTGAGGTTTGCCTTGCGCTCGAAATGGCAAATTCAGGCTCGTTTGAAGCTTTTCCTGGCTCGTTTTCATGCGTTCTTTTGACGTCGACGTTACATTGTGCCCCTCCACTACCCATTCCTAGTGGAAACTGAAACACATTTTTTATCGTGAACACTGCCTTTAAGTAATCTCCTTATGTAACAAATTGCATTTGGTTGGTCCCTAATTTTTTCGCCCCAGTTGTACTTGACATTGCAGTGGCCACTTCCGGTCAGCGTACCAGACTGGCCACTTCCGGTCACGCCCTATGACTGTCACCCCCGTTTAAAGTCCAAGTTGCCACTTCCAGTACACCAGACAGTGCCATTTCCGGTGCCGCCTCCTGGAGCTGTAGCCAGCCCTATACATGTCGACTTGTCTTCCCGTAAAGTAGATTTGATTTCTTACTATTGTTTTTGTTCTAATAAACCTTTTTTGAACTTTCCTCTTCTTGTTTCAAACTCTGAAACTCAAAGTCCTTTGCTTGTCCACTGGGGAAAAACCACTAGACAAGCTCTTCTGCGGAGTCGTAGAAGAACTGCCTCCTCATTGGAGCACCTCCCTTGGATTACACTCCCTCCACAGTTCTTCATATTCATCGTAACTCTGATCGTACTAGCAGTTGTAAATATGGGTTTCGGAAGCGTGAAAATGTGTCTATCTTGCAGATTTTATAAGTTTTCAACCTTGGATGATGGGATTTCGGAACTTTTCGCGAAAATCATCAAAGCGAGAGGATCTTAGATTCAAAAAACGATGCTAAAAATTTTCTGTTGGATGACTTCTTACCACTGAACCACGATACACAATACTTTGATTGTCGAGAAGCCAACCTCGTGTTTTTGTCACAATGTACCGAAAAGTTCAAAAGATTTTTTTTTATTATCAACTTTTTTTATCCTTAGTCTGTTTTACGCTTCCCAGTCAACATAGAAAGAAGTGAACTCGAAGTGGAAGAGGGAAACGAAGTTTAGATGAAAGCCGCACTTAGATGAACTATGTACGTATATTATACAGCATTTAGTAACTAGTACACGGCGAATCACATAAGTTTCATGCATTTTCTGAAAAACGGAATCGTTTTTTCAGCCATCTTTCTTAGATGGCTTTCTAAGCGAATCTAATTTCAATTGTGGTAAGCGATTATTTTGAAAAAAACTCCGAAAATTGTTGAATATGGCCACAGTAACTTCTAGGAATTGGAAGTTGAGCTAAGCATAGGACTAAAGCACGTGAAATCTATAAACGAGACGTATTCATGACAGCTACGTACAATTTGACGCTAATCTCCCACTAATCTTCGCCAGGAATCATTGAAACATCAATAAAACCTTCGAATGTTTCGCCTGTCATTCCTATCAGCTGGCATCGGAGCTGGATGGCCGCCAATCGTTGGGTGCAATTTTTCCTTGCCCACATAGACAACGAGATAGGTCGCCGTGCTGTGCTGGGATGACAAGTGGACACCAGACTGGTCGGTCCGCAAGCGCTCCACTGCCCTTTCTTGGAGCGCACTTGCTTCAAATATTCAGCACCCTTGGACGCACTCGTCCCCATGACCGCGGTATCGACCCAGCTCCTCTCCGTTCCGCGCGCTATTTCTCTTTCCTCTGCGGCGGCGAGCGACGTTACCCCGTTTCTTGCAGTCAGCCACTTCACAAAAGAACGCTCACTGCTCCCAGGTGGCTGACTGCAATGGTCATTAACTTGAGCGCCGCCCGTGCATTTCTATGCCTGCCCGTCCACATTGATAGCCGAGAAGTGATTGACCCAGTTCCCGCGCAGTGACAGTCGGTAGCTGCCACCTTTCGGGGGATTTCTATTGGCCCCGCAGAGGGAACGTTGACATGGAAGTCATCTAACGGCTCAACTTATGTTGATATCAACCACACGAACTAACATTAAATGGTGTCTGTGATGCAGAACCAGTTGAGGGGGTCACTTGAGAGAATGAAGAGGAAAATAAAACTCTGTGCTCATATCATGTGCCCTATAGCGTTATCAGTGATTGTTTTCATGGAAACTTAATGGAAATACTTAGATTTTTGGAAGCGGAGAGCAAACGCCTATACTTATCGCCAAGAAGGGGGTCTTGATGGAGTTGGCAGACGATTAACGCCGGTATAGAGAGTTGTCTTGCCAACGACTTGCAGTGCTGGCCTCCATAAGAACGTAAAGGCCAACCGAACATTGCTCGACACAAAACCGCTGGGGCGTCTTCGCGTTTGATGATCGCAGTGCGAGGACTGAAGATCATCAATGATTGGAGTCTCAGCGAGGTTCCGGCTGCACTACCTTCGAGTGCGGGTATGGAGCTTTGGGGGAACAGTTCTGGGATTGAAACTACTTAGGAAGGGGCACTCAAGTTTCATTCAGAGAAATGGAGATTTTCTCCACGGCAACCCGTATAAGAAACGTGCTAATCGTGTTGGAAACGTGTTAGACGTGTCGTATCACGTGTTTGAAACATGTTAAAAAGGTTTCATATCAATAATTTCATCATAAATCTTGAGTGCTCCCCCAATGTCATACCCCGTTCTGCTCCTAAACAAATCATACGTATCGATCAAACGTTTTCAGACAGGTAATTGATGGTAAACAAGTTTTGACATTTCAACAGGCATGTTTAAGGGGCTGAGCAGAGTGCCACCGCGGCGCGGCCTGATGATTGAGAGCCGTATTGATAGATCGCGGCGACCTATCAATACGGCTCTCCATCATCAGACCGCGCCGCGGTGGCACTCTGCTCAGCCCCTTAACGTTAGGAGCCGATCGGTTCCCCGAAGCTCTATTACGCTATTCCTACACTTCTGAATAGAGGTGGCGAGGGAACTATTTTTTACTGATCTCTAGGGGTGGAGACAGCGGTCCGAGAGGTGAAGGTTGTTTAGGGTACCGGAGTGGGGAATGGTGAAGGTTCCCTATAAAACTTCGAAATTTGACGTTTTCTTGATCCTCTTTTTCTTGCATTCAATATATTTTTCTTTTTAATCAGTAATTTTGAAAAAAAATTGTTAGATGACCTGCTTTAGAAATTCACTATTCTTAATGAAATGATCTGCCCATGTCATGAAAAATTTCCTTTGAGCTGTCTTGTACTCAAATTTTTTTCGGAAAGGCTTTCCAAGCGAATTTTGAAAAACTGCCTGTTTTTCGCTCATAACATTTTTGCCCTTTAGGATGGATCTTTGAGCGGAGCTGTTTTCAAAATCTTCATAAAATTTTGCGTCGAGCAATGTTTTCGATTTGAGAAAAATGCGTTTCCAACCTCTCTGACGATTTCGATTTACGAAATAATGTTTCTTTTACCAAAAGTAGTCAATTTTTCGTCCATAACTTTTTCACCCTAGAAGACAGCCCTTTGGTGAAGGTGCTGTTTCCGGAATCTCTATAAAATTTTGCATCGAATAACGATTTTAGTTATAAAAAAATAAGTTCCCGCTTTTCCAGCCGATTTCAGTTCTTAAAGTGCTTTTTTTTTCGGCTAAAATAAAGTTTTTCGTCCATAACTTTCTGTGCTTGGAGGTAGATCTTTGGTGGCATTTGTTTACCGAATCTCGATAGAATACTGCGTCGACTAGTGTTTCCTGTTTGGAAGAATATTTTCTCGATCCCTCAGCCTAATTCATTTTACGAGACACCGGTTTTTCGCCTATAACTCTTTAACCGTTTAAGATAGTGTTCTGGAAAAATTGTTATTGAAATCCACGTGAAATTCTGCGTTGAATGACATATGGGGTTCCCAACCTTGCTTGCCGCATAAGCCTGCCAGGTCGGCGGATCTTAGGTCCATAGTTATCTCCATAGAGTGCTCTCGCCTCTATGGTTGAAATGAGAGACGCAGAGTTCTGCTGGAGCCAACGACGGGGCTCGACTCCACCGACCTGGCTGGCTTATGGAGCAAGCAAGGTTGGGAATCCCATATGTCATTCAACGTAGAATTTCACGTGGATTTCAATAACAATTTTTCCAGAACACTATCTTAAACGGTTAAAGAGTTATAGGCGAAAAACCGGTGTCTCGTAAAATGAATTAGGCTGAGGGATCGAAAAAATATTCTTCCAAACAGGAAACACTAGTGGACGCAGTATTCTATCGAGATTCCGTAAACAAATGCCACCAAAGGTCTATCTCCTATCACAAAAAATTATGGAATAAAAACCGATAAGTTCAGGCAAAAATAATGCTTTTTACAAACTGAAATCGGCTGAAAGAACGAGAACGTATTTTTCAAATCTGAAAACGATATTCGATGCAAAATTTCATAGAGATTCCGCCTGAGAGCTGCCTGTAAGCACAAACAAATTATGGACGAAAAACCGGCAGTGGCACCCACCCAATCTTAAAATTGACTTGCATGAGGGTTTAATTCCTTTTCGAGGTTTTCACCGGTTGTCACCGGTTTTCCCAATGATGAAGGTTCCCCCCTTCACCTGCCTAGAGGTGAAGGTTGGTGGAGTACTTGGCTCCGCCCAACGAAGCTATGTCTCTATCGCTCGCACTCTCATGCAGCGTCCATACGTTGCGAGAGCGAGCGTTCCCGCTGTTGTGCGCCTCTCGACGCTCCTCTACGCTTGAGCCCGCAAATAAACACAGGCGAACACCCCTACCTCGTGTTGATTCGATTGAAAACGTTTGATCGGGTGATCAATCGCTGGAGTCGGCGCAACGGCTGATGATTTCCCACGGTTTTTGACTTCCGTGGTGGAATTATGAAAAACAAGGGCAGTAGTTTCGCTGCAGGTTTAATGTCATCTGTTTCAGTGATGGAGCAGAAAGCTTGTAACTTGCGTTTGTGGTGCTGGCGTGAGCGCGCGAGAGCGGGAGGTGCGAGGGCGCGCGAGAAGGAGCGCCTGTGAACGGTTAGCGAATCGTGTGCCCACGATGAACATCGCTTTTGCGTAATTGCACGCTCTCGCCACGTGCGGACGGAGCCTCAGGGCAAACTCAGGAGTCAGCAACAGAATGATCCGCCCATCATGAGTCACCTCTGGCCAACACGCCCATAGTCGGAAGGCTGTGGCCGTCAATTACGAACTGGTCGATGTCGAGCTGATGCACAGGTAGCGTTTTTGCGATCTAGATAAAAGGGAAGTATACGATGCATTTTTCAAGCATGCTTCAAATGACAAAAGTGCAGCTGGTTCAATTACCGGAGTTTGCGGTACATTGGCCCCGTCCAGCATCTGGAAGCCTTACCGATCCGGTGTTGGGCCCAGTGGAGGCTTGGCGACTGGATTGAAATTGTTTGGAAGGGGGCACTTGAGAAAATGAAGTGATTCATACACGAAAATGAAAAATTTGGGCTGATATCTTAGGCCCCCGTCATAGTCGGTGGATCTACTGAGTCTCACCGGGTCGATACGCATCGAATTCGTGGGGGACGGTGCGAAAAAATCAACCCACTGAGTCCGACTGCAACCGGTTCCTTGCGACCGCAACAACCCCCCCCCCGGTCGAAATTGATAATTCTCATGCGTACAAGGGCGGGGCCAATGCGCCGACTGAGTCCCACTGAGTCCCGCTGCGTCCCAACCGAAATCATTCTCGTCCCACGCGATCGATATAAGAGTTTCTCACGTAATTTGGGTGCATTTTCTTCGACCGACTGCGACCTGCCGAGTCCCGCCGCATCTCGACTCTCGTCGTCTGCGCTCTGCCCCACCTACTGCTACCGCTGATTATTGATTGCGTGTTTCGCAGAGGAACTGGGTGGCGGGGCAACCGGACATAGTCGGTTGCAGACGGTCGAGGACGGTTTTTCCGCCGCGGACTCATTCGGACTCAACAGGTTTTTCGACCAAGTCTGACGGGGGCCATAAGCTCTAAACAGAGTAGGGAGTTGGGAGTCAGCCTCACCGGTGATAAAGATATCACGATATCGGGCCCTAAACTTGAAAAACTCTGGAAAGAAAAACTTCCTTACTTCCGTGAAAATTTTGTGCCGTTGGCAAATTATAAACTTGTGTCGATATGTACCCAGGTACTCAGGACGACAGCCGGCGAACTTTTCCCAGCTGGCCCGCGGTCTCCGTCCTCCGGCCGCCCACTTTTGGTTCGCCGGCCAGCCGTATGCCGACGGCCCGCCGACCTTTACCAGATGGCCCGCGATCATTATTTGTATTATTGTTTACCTCAAGCATGTCACCCCGGCCTCACGGCGAAGAATCGCCCACCTCGGTCCACCGCAGTCTGCGATGAGGAACCACCCTTCCCGCGGATCGCGGCGAAAACCGCCGCCCCCCCCCAGCCTTGGGGATACCCCTATCCCCTCAGCAGTCAAAAATATGCTGGCCTTCGTAGAGTGACTCGAAGTCACTTTTCAAGGCCGGCAGTAGAATGCCGATTGAGGACTCTAGTGAGATGAGGCGCCTTTTATACCGGCAGTGCACGTCATAACCACGTTATGACCAAATCAGTCGTGATCATTATCAATTGTCTTTCCAACCGACCGAATATAAGATGGCGTGGCGTGTTTTGTGTTTCGCGGGTGAGCCAATATTCGCGCTGCGCGTGCGTCGCATGCAGCACGGTTCGCCGCTGGCCGGCACTCTCGAAATGTAGGGCGCCGGCCGTCGTTTTCGGCATAGAGGTTCGACGGCCGTCGCCCTGAGTACCTGAGTTGGCCTTTACGTTCTTATCTCCTCAATTGCTGACCCCTGGAGAAGAACGGTATGTGAATGAAAACACACCGCTCTCCACTACTTTTATACCCTACCCTTTATCAATTGGTTATCATCAATTGTGTTTACAAAAGCCGTGACGCGACCGCCGACCGCACTGCCACTGCCCCAGCCGGCGCGTTCTTGCATACGGCCCCTGAAAGCGGTATCATTCATTCTACAACTGAATCCTGAGTGCCCCCCCCCAGATAGTGCCCCGACACATCGAAATGTCAACAGCCCGACAACAGTCGCACGTCGCTGGGTAACGGGCACGTCTCAGCCTGACAATGCGAGCGATTTGAGTTGTCAAGAGGGAGCGGTTTATGAGATGACAACTTATCATCCTGTTGTCGACGCCCCAGTTTGCCTGAGCTGGAATCATCAAACGCGCCAATGCCCCGAACCGTGCCTCAACCCCTTTGTAACACTTGCGTACGTGAATGCCGCCCCGGTAGAGTCGTTGCGGCGCGGAAAAATTGGCGTTGGCACGTGGGATGATCAAGTGCTCCCCACTGCTGCGATAGCACCCGGGATTGCAATAGAGGTAGGAAGAGCGGTCCCGTACTAAGAACATTTCTGTTAGAAGTGAAGAGAAGAGAAGAGTGAGAGGGTGCCATTGGATGGGGGAACTGTCAAACGTACAGCATTAAAGAGCAGGAAGATCCGTCGCAGTTCATCCTCATTCGTTCGTTTTGAGCTTGACCAAGTTTGAGACCAGAGTTTGACTGAGTGTGAGACCAGGTAGCGTAACCAAGATGGAACAATGAGACATACCTGGATCTATCGAAATGTTCTGATGCGCTACAGCGCTATCATTACTGTGTAGGCACAACAGCTATCAGCCGTTAACGGGTATGATCTGGGGTGCGTTCCAAGAAGATTTCCATGGGAGGAAAAGGGGTCTGATAAGATATGACGAATGAGAATCTAACAGATAGGCTCATTTCATGCAGTCTCTGAATCTATCATTGGTCGGCTCTTATCAGATTCATTTTTCCTCCCATGGAAATCTTTTAGGAACGCACCCCTGGTGAGCAGAAATCGGCATCAAATCCAGTTAAAGGCAGTGTTCATGATAATTTTCGTCCCCGAGTTTTTCAATGTGTTGGCCTCCAAGTGTGACCAAAACTGCGAAGAAACGACGAGCAACGCATTAAAACGTCGTATCTCATTGACATTCTTCTATAACATGGACTAGCTGCCCCGTTGAATGAACATTTCTGTTAGAAGTTAAGAGGAGAGAGGAGAGTGAGAGGGTGCCATTGGATGGGGGAACTGTCAAACGTACAGCATTAAAGAGCAGGAAGATTCGTCGTAGTTCATCCTCATTCGTTCGTTTTGAGCTTGACCAAGTTTGAGACCAAAGAGCTTGACTGAGTGTGAGACCAGGTAGCTTCACCAAGATGGAAAAATGAGACACCCCTGGATCTATCGAAATGTTTTGATGGGCTACAGCGCTATCAATACCGTGTAGGCACAACAGCTATCAGCCGTTAACGGGTATGATCTGGTGAGCAGAAATCGGCATCAAATCCAGTTAAAGGCAGTGTTCATGATAACTTTCGTCCCCGAGTTTTTCAAATAAAACAATGTGTTGGCCTCCAAGTGAGACCAAAACTACGAAGAAACGACGAGCAACGCATTAAAACGTCGTATTTCATTGATATTCTTCTATAACATGGACTAGCTGTCCCGTTGAATGAACATGTTCATGGTGGTTGTCACCGGTGGAAAATTGGGTCGATCGAAAATAGAAGAATATTTCATGCAAAGCCGGATTAGTTAGGGTCCTAAAGAAAGAACGGAACCATAGAGAATAGAGAATTGCAAGGACGGGTCCACAAAAAATTTCATTGTCACTACAACTTGCATTGTCACAACATTGTCACAACACAAAAAATTCAACTCCAATCTAGAGAAGAAAATTCTGGCATCTGGAAGGAAACGAGATTTCTATAAATATCTGAGGAGAAAACTGGGTGCAAAGGAAAAATCTGGAGGTTTATTAATTAACGGTAGCAGAGTTGTCACAGATGCGGAAAAGGCGAACGTATCTGCCGTCGAATTTTTGAAAGTGTATTCAGTGGATGATGGCCGAAGACCAGACATAGATTTCGTCATTGAACATCCAATGCCAGAGTTTTCATATATAACTCGTTAACAATCTATGGATATCTGACTACATGGCCCAATTCTAACTCTCGAACACCTGACGAAATCCCTTTCCAATTCATACAAAATATTGCACACATAATCTCAGGTCCGCTATCTTTTTTGTATAACCAATCAATATTACTATTTGAAGTACCTGGACGGTGGAAGCACTCTTACGTTACACCAATTTTGAAAAAACAACCTGCAACGGACCCAAAGAATTACAGGCCAGTAAGCCTCAAGTCAATTTTTTTGCAGACTCCTCGAAAAAATCATCAAAAACACATAGTTGAACATCTTGATATCAATTTAAAATTATTCCGGTATGCCAACATGGGTTCGTAAAAGGTAAATCTGCCGAAACCAATCCACTGGAAAGTCTCAATGATTGGACGAACATTTTAGACGACAAAGGGTGCTGTGATGTCATATATTTCGATTTCCAGAAAGCTTTTGATCGTGTGAGTACTGCCAAACTTCTGCATAGGTTAGATGCAATTAGTTTTTATCCGAATATTAAAGCATGGGTGAGATAACACCTGACTGAAAGAACCTTCCAGGCAAGTATCAACGGGACACTTTCGGATATCAAAAATATCACCAGTGGAGTTCCTCAAGGAGGAGTCTTGTCACCCATCCTGTTTAATATCTACACGGCAGAAGTACCGAAATTTCTAGAATACGAAAATGTAACCTGCCAACAATACGCGGATGATTTGAAAATTTATTGCGATGTCTCGCGACCTGAAGGGATTTTGGCTGTGCAGTCCGCTATCGATAGCTTGACGATTTGGTCTCAAGAATGGGATTTCCCACTTTCACCAGAAAAAAACAAGGCATTTGAGGATAGGAGCCTCTGAAACACCACCGACATACAACCTGAATGCCAATACTATTAAACCGGTGAACTCAGTCGAAGATCTGGGATTTGTTTACACAAATGATTTAGACTACGACGCTGTATGCAAAAAGTGTATGATACAAACGTTCCACATATTCAAAGCGTTATCTTCCAGAGATAAGAACATTCTTATCACTGCTTATAAGACCTATATAAGGTCACTAGTTGAGTGGGGTAGCGCGGTGTTCAACCCATTCATAAAAAAAAGATATCAGCCAGATAGAAAAAATGCAGAGGAATTTCACGAGAAAGGTTTTTGTTAGAACTGAAGGCTATCGGTACTCTAGTATTCCTTCATCTACGGACCGAAACTCACTTTTGAAATTAGCAACGTTGGAAACAAGAAGGAAGGTTTATGATGCATGTACAGTGCACAAAATCATACATGGCAAGTACAATGTTGATGCCTCAAAGTTCTATACATTTGTTCACTCGGTAACACGTGGTGGACAAATGAAGATTTCCTACCGCAAGCCAAAAACTAGGCATAGAGCGGTCGGCTTCACAGTCCGAGCTGGATCAATATTCATTACTCTGAGCAAAACAGTAGATGCAATGTGCACAACCGCCGCATTCAAGCGTCGTATAAAAAATAAACTTCTTAAGCCGTGATTATTTTGACGCAGAAAGTCATAAGCCGCTTTCACAGTCTGCCGGACGACGCCGTCCGGCAAGTTAGAAGTGAGCCGCAGTGCGAGGGAAGCTGCGGTGATCAGCCGTCAGTTCCGACTTTTCAGTACAAAATTTAAGGCGAAAACAATTCGTTCTAACCCGTCATAACTTGATCCGACGTCGTGTCAATGATTTCACCGCACTGAGACGTCGGTCGGCCGACACCGCAGTGCGGGGTGCACTGACGCCGCAGTCCTATCTTACAACATACCGGACGGCTTCGTCCGGCAGACTGTGAAAGGCCCTATAGTTTCTTCCAAGTCCACGTGATTTCGTGTATTTCATGATGAATTGAGTGATTGAATGTTTCCTGTATTATATCCAATCCTCTCACACGATTGTCTTCTACAACGTATACAAATAAAAAAAAATAACAAACACTTCATGTGATACTTAAGAGGCGGGGTGATACTTTCTGTGTACTTTTGGTGCGTTTCTCTCAATTTCTACGTCATTGTAGTTTTACCCGGGGCCTTTTAATCAATATAGCGTATAATTTCCAAATTGTAGATTATCGTGAACACTGCCTTTGAGCTGAGGCCTCTATCAAGACAGAATCTTGATGTTTTTCGAATGTTTAATGCCTTTTTATGACATGGTGTATGATCACAAGTTACTACAAAGTAGCTGAGTTGAACGCAAAACTCAGACGTCAGGCAGGACTCGAATCCGCATCGCATCGCTTTCCGGGCGAGGGCGGCTTCGAGTTCAACTCAGCGACCTTGTGATATCTTGTTATTATATACCATGCCTTAAAAATTCATTAAATATTCAAAATCTTCAAAATTATGTCTTCAAAGGCCTCAGCTTAACTGGATCAAATGCCGATTTGTGGCTTACCAGATCATACCCGTTCTTCCTCCTTTTTATCAGCCACAACGAAGCTTCTTCTTATAGGCGTAGAAAGGCAGCTATACATCGCACGGCTTGCTCCACATGTCGAGAGCTGTTAGAGGAGTTGTGTCGCGAAAGCGCGATGCCATCGCTCCGTAAGGAGGCCTGGGCGCGGTCGGTCCCGCGACGAATGCTGACGCACGGTAGAGACGCCGTCGGACTGGCTCGAGCGGCGCGGTCTGAGTCATCAGTCTTCGCCCCTGCCGCGACCAAGCGTGGTCCATCTGCCAGCAGCTCTGTGCTGCTCTTTATTCCTACCTGTGCTGTGCATCGTCTCGGGGCCTCTGGCCTTTAGAACACTGCTATTCCACCTGCTGTACGGCTGGCTCACGAAGAGCATATTCGATGAACAGGTTTAGGCCTGAACCTGTATTATTGATCGTGAGGCTATACTTCAGTGGTGCGTTTCCTCTCTTATTTCTATTCATCTCCTCCTCTAAGATCTCTCCACATTATTTTCGTAGTATAAACTAATCTATGTTAGCTTGTGTTCTGTTCTGTATGCAAGAGGGACATATGTTTTGCACAATATATACTACAGTCGGGATCTGTGTCGAGTAGTCCACGTAAGTTCATGTGTGTGGCAACTGGTGTCAATTACCGGTTATGTGGTGTTATCGTGGTTATTATCTTTATTACAGTATACAGTTTGCCGGGGTTAATTAGTACAGTCTGTTATGTTATCGGTAGGGAGTCTGTAGGTTGGATCTCCCGGGACTGACGTCTGGTGTCGGACCCGGGGGAGAAAACCACTGATTCGCAACAAGTTGGACTAGCCGGTCATGAAAATAAATGAAATGATTCATGTCCTGCCTCACGGCAGTCAGGACATTCGTCAGGAACCGACGGATCGATCCTGTGGGCGAAGGCCTTGAGGTACGAGAAGTGCCCACAACGTAGATGAGCCAGAACGACGCGGGAGCGTCTAGGTAGGTCCTTTTCACTATCATCGAATTTGGGCGGTACACCGCCGAGAATGGAATTTGGGGGGGGGGCAGGAGATGTATGCAATTGCGCAGAATGGCATTCACTGCTCTCCAAATCACTTTTTCCGTACTGAAAAAACAGTAAGAGGTTGGTGAAGAAAAAGTTGCCTCAATTTAGGCGGACGAATATAAGTACAAAGGTGATTAGTCATAAAGGCACAGTCCAGGCTAATAAGTAAAATGTGATTTTATCGTTCGTTCGCTGTGTGTAGCAGCCCTGTCCAACGCGGAATCTCAACCAGAGTTCGGCGCGGGGGTGGGCCCCACAGAGGGGTCTGAGCTCCGGAGGGGTGGAAGCGGTGTGGGGTCTGATTTTTGGAGGAAGACCAACTAGACCGTCCTGTTTGTGAGTAAAAAGCTTTAGGAGCAGTTTTTCTTATGGATTTCAAATATACATTGCGATTTCACTGAAAGGCTGATTTAACTGATTTACGAGTCACGGAGTTCAATTACTAAGTTTAGGGTGAAGTGAATGTTTTCTTAAAATAATAGTCAAGACATGTGAATCCTCCATGTAAAATGTCTAAAGTAGTTTGACTACTAAATGCTAAATCATTTCTGAAAATAGTTTCTATGAGTCACGAGAGTGGTATATTTGAGTCCAGCGTGGCCGATTTACTCTGGATTTTAGGTTTCACATCTCAGATGAACGCCGAAGACCGCTACATAGAAAGGGGGAGATGAAAAACATCAATGTCCTCAAATGTAGGTTTTTTGAAGCGTTAAAAATTAAGTGCTGTACGATTTACATAATAAAATTCTCGCTTTAAGAAACTAGACTTAATACTCTACCGTTTGAATCCTTCCGTACCCCTGGAGAAAGCCTTTGAAGAAAATTTGCTTGGTGTGGGTTCTTCTTTGAAATGCGCTGCGCTGAGGGCCCACTGCTGGGCCGACCTAAGAAGTACGGAGAAAACGCGAAAAATGTTGCAAATCCGGTCCTAACACTCTGAGCCCAAAAAAAGGGTTTAGAGGGCAAAAGAAGACAAGCATATTTGATCTTCAAGAAGGGCTAAAATTGACTTTCGATATCTTGTGCTCAATCGAATATCTGGCCAGGTTAACTACTTTCAGTCAGCATGGCCATTCCTGATCAAATGTATTCTTCTATTATAGAACCGTTTGGTGTAGAATCCGAATATGATCTTTGCAGTTGCCTAAAACCTCTTTGAGAAGAGTTACCACGTTTTTCACAGCCTCGCGGCAAGGTAAGGGTACCCCTCATGCGATTTTTAGGGTGTTTGGAAAAAACTCGGATTCGTCTCAAAACTTGTACGCAGTGGTAATCTAAGGTGCGAGTGGGCGTAAGCTGGAAATCATAGAAAGTGTGCAGGATCCGAGTGGGCGTGTGCGACACATCATAGAAAGTGTGCAGGACCCCAGTGAGAGTGCGCAGGATGTGTGCAGAACCCCATTGGGAAAGTGTAGGACCCGAGTAGGCGTGCGCAGGATATAATAGAAAGTTTGCAGGACCGGAGTGGGCGTGCGCAGGACATCACAGAAAGTGCAGGACATAAGTGGAAGTGTGCAGGACATCAGAAAGAGTGTGCAAGACCCGAGAGGGCATGTGCAGGGCATCATGGAACGTGTGCAGGGCCTCAGGTGGAGTGTGCAGGTGTGTGGGTGCTAAACTAGTTGGGAGGGGGAGGGGTACTCGAGAAAAGGAAATGATTCATCCATGAAAATGGAAATCTGTGCTGATATAATATGCCTCATAGCGTTATCAGTCAGTGTTATCACGGAAACTTCGTGTAAACACTCCGATTTCTGAAAGCGGTATCATTCATTCTTACAAACACGCTCATGCCGATCAGTGGACGAAGGGCTACCGTAACCATTCTTTAACAATACGTGATAACGAGCGATAACACACGACCATAACATGGGGGTATAAATGGGCAGAGGAGTGGTCGGCATTTACTCACACGCCCCTCTAATCGAGAAATCGCTGGGAAGTGGCTTAGGAGGTCGAATTCTTGTAAACATGTTTGTTGGCTATCACGATGCGCTCATATCCAAGCAGACACTTGTGAATTTTTTCAAGAGGATTACTGTACCCCTTCGTCGACGAATCGATATGAGTGTGCTTGTTACGTTCTTCAACTGAATTCTGAGTGAATTCCCCCTCCAACTAGTTTTGTACCAATCTGTGCACGACCTAGCTATGCAGAACCTCATCAGAAGTGTTCAGTATCCTTGTGAGAGCAAGAAGGATGTGTGCAGGACCGTGGGAGTGCGTAGGAAGTGTGGCAGAAAATCAAATGCGGAGAAACAGGACAATCTCACACTCGCAATGCGAGAAACGTTAGTGACCAACACCATGCATTTTATTATCAAAAAAATGAAATGATGTTTGTGTCTGAATGACAAATGCAATGATTGATATGCGTGCATCTTTCGTGTATCGTCAAGCTCTCGACGGGGGCTGCTATGATAGCTTTATCATGAAAGCCAAGCTTCGAGAAACACTGATGAAAATGGAGAAACAACCACCCTGCTCCGAAGATAGCATGATAATAATGCAATCCTACACACTCCCACTGGGTTCCTGCACATATCCTGCACACTCCCACTGGGGTACTGCACACATCCTGCACTTTCCCTCTGGGGTCCTGCACACATCTTGCACACCCAAACGGGGGTCCTGCACACATCCTGCACACTCCCACTGTGGTCCTTCACACTCCCAGTGGGATCCTGCGCACACCCTGCACACTCGCACTGGGGTCTTGCACGCATCCTGAACACCCCCAGTGGGGTCTTGCACACTCCCACTGGGGTCCTGCACGCATCCTGAACACCCCCTGTGGGATCCTGCACACACCCTGCACACTCTCACTGGGTTCCCGCACACTCCCAGTGGGATCCTGCGCACACCCTCCTCACTCCCACTGGGGTCCTGCACGCATCCTGAACACCCCCAGTGGGGTCCTGCACACATCCTGCACATTCCCACTGGGGTCCTGCACACATCCTGCACACTCACACTGGGGTACTGCACCAAATCAACAATGTCCTGCAACCCTTTTACGACGACTTGCGTACTCTTCAGCAAGCGCAAGCGCAAGGTATACGCATTATCGTATGTGATCTCGCGTTAAGTCTGCGCAAAACTGTAACCTAACGGGAGCTTACAGAGAAAATGGGCATAGTGTGTGAATGAAGAAAAAGATGAATAGCTTCCGGAAAAGTCCTCCGGAGGACTTTTTCGGAAGCTATCCATCTTTTTCTTAATTTACCTACTATTTCCATTTTTTCTGTCAGCCCGCGCTAATTTGCAGTTTTGCGCGAACTTACCGCGAGCTGAAAAAAAGCTCAATAAAGCTTGAAAAAAAAAATCGAAATCGCTATTTTTACCCAAAAAAAGGCAGAACGGACCATTTTTTGGATTTTTTTACACTGCGTATCTAGTGGCTCATACAGTGCCAAGCGTGTGCTTGGTTTCAGAAATGTCTGACGCATCTCCTGAAAATCTTCAACTAAAAATCTCGCGGTAAGCTGCAGTCAACCGCGAGTTAACTCGCGGTTATCTGCCCATTTACTACCACCCCTAATCTTTGCAAAACCATGTGAAAGAGAAAAAAAAACTACAACATCGTTTATTAAATGATAAACGATTTCCAATGAAAAAAATCAGTACTGCGTCTAATAATTGGGGTCGATATTGCAATCTCTTTCACAAATGAATTGATGTTTCCAAAAACAGCCAACGTCATTCCATTTGTCCATATAGCTAACAAAAGCCGTCCACAACTGAAAGCTCAAAATAAAAAATGCATTCCATTACATTCTCAAATTTTCATTTGATGCAACTGCTAGCATTCTTCATTTTTCGAAATGAGAAATTATCAGCAGCAACCTGTAGGCGAGCCTACGATCGACTACAAATGGGGGGTGGTTGCAATGTTTTCCAATTGCGAGAGAGGCGAGAAACGGGGATAAGCGACGCGCGCGATGCGGTTGGAATACATTAACACCACCACCCACTATAAACACACACTGTTTCCATCGAGTGGGCCAGCCTAAGGGGTATGGTATACTTTGTCGCAGTAATGAGCGACAGGCATGCAATCTAACACAGATCGCGGCCGGAACCGCATCGGAGCAATGGCAACGGTTGTCGTAGGAACAGATGTCGCGTGTGGTGCAGCGACGTGTCGCGGAGGGCTGGACATATAAAGGGGGTCCTGCAGAGTAGAAGTAGCGGCGTTGCTCGCAGCGACGAACAGCACTGGGTGATGCAATATCGATTACATTCGACGACGATGGCGACCGACGCGACGTGAAGGGCGACGAGGGGGGCACCGCAGAGTGTATTGACGCCGCGACGGCCCTGCATCACTGCTAGCAGCGAGAGCGCAACCGACGCCGCGTCGATAATGTTTCGAAACATTTCTGTCGCCGCGTCATAGGCTGACGCTCGGCGACCAGTCGCCGGTCTCTGCAACCTCTGCAGACCCCTATATTGCAAATGTGCCATAGCCTGCCGCTATCACTGTCGCTATCACTGTCGCTGTGCAGTGCACTGCGACAGCGACAGATTTAAAGGGCGGGAGGCGGTCGCTGTCGCTGCGCAGAGCGACGCGACCGTGTGTCGCAAAGGTATACCAAACCCCTAAAGCGCAGGGAGCCCATACACCGGTCAGAAACGAGACAACAATGGTGGGCGGCAGAGACGCAGAGGAATCGGCAGAGATGCAGAGCGAATGAGATTCACCGCTGAGATTGGGAGGGAGCTGATGGTAGCTGCGATCGATTTCGCTTCCTGATTACGGTAGGCCGCAGTGCGGCAGTTATAATTGTGTAGGTTAGGGACGCAGACGAAGAGTGTCGGCTGTCTGCGATCACGGAACGCTAACTCGATCGAAACAGAGTATACCGCCCCCGTGGACTGACCCCTCTCAAACCATTTCTCATGCCACTGACGTAGCCCAAACAATTACATTTTGGCTTTAGTGAAAATTACAATATTAGGTTGTTAAGAAAGGTATAGAAGCGCCCTCCTGTTCTGATTTCTTTTTCCTAGACAATATCCTCCCACAAATCATCTCATCTTTCATGTGTTTTGTGGGAAAGAAATGTTAACCGATATGTGCTGAAGGTATTCTTTTACGTAATCGTGTGACATATTTCATCGAGTTCCTTCACTTCTGTTTTATCAGTTGCTTATCAGTTACTTATCGGCTGACAGCAAATTGTGCCAGATGACTGCCGGAGGGCCGGCCTCTTTTAGAAAATTTGAGACATTCAACCTCATGTACACAGAGTTCGCGCGCAATCATTTTAGTCTGACGAATGGACGGGGCTGGGCGACGGTAGATCACCCTGCGCTGAATCAGGAAACCCCATTCTCCAGTGAGGCTGCCAACCCTGCACGACCAGCTGCCTGGCCCATGCATCAGACTAAAATGAAAAAACGAAAACCATAGAGTACCGCGCAAAAAAGTTTATTCGCGTGGCATTTTCCATGTGAATAATGTTTTTATACATACCTTGGCTTCGCCCTTAGCAAAACTTGATGAAATCCTTAGTATGTTATGTGTAATATCACAACCCCTGGCTTTTACACATACACAAAACTGGTTTTTGATCGCGCAGTTTTTTTTTAAATATGGAATTCATCATTTTGTGGTATTATCTCAAATTAGGACTATTCCTTCAAAACCTGGCTATTATATACCTAAAGCCGTAGCAGTTATTCGCAATTCCAAGGTCTTCGGAATCGTTGTATAGCTTGGTGAGAAAATCGTCTCTATCAGAATTTTCTGAAGACCGAAAATTGAACAGGTTGGAGTTAATTTTTGGAAATTCGTCCCTATAAAATTATTCACCCCAGAACCATTGCAAAATATGTGTTAGTTGTGCTATGACAAAGTACAATTGGAACATAATTTTCGCTCTTTTTTGATAACGTCAAAGAGAGATGCTTAGTATCGCATGATTTTCTTTCAAATTTATTTTTAACAATAAACCTTTCGATGGAGATTACTTTTTTCACAAGGTTATACAACGGTTCATAAGACTCCGAATGGCGAATAACTGCCAGGTGGGTTTGGAATTGTAATAGACATGTTTTAAAGGGAATAGTCCTAACTTAAAATAGTGCTGTACAAAAATGATAAATAAATCTCCACATATCAAAAACTTTACCGCTCAAAAACCAAGTTTGTGTACAGGCTATAAAACGGCGAAATTTACTTCTGGTTCCTACCTGTGCTGGTGTGATGGAGGTTGGGAGACAGTGAGAGAGCTCTAGGGGCAGGCGGAGGCCGAGATACCGTTGCGCGCATGCTCGCGCCGCTTCCTGCCTTGGAGTGATGTGGAATCTCAACGTTTTATAGAGGATATGTGCAAAGCAAGGGTTCTGACGTCCCCTCACATACCAAAGTTCCATCAAGTTTCGCCATGGGCAAGCTAAGATATGTATGAAAAGTATTATTCGCTGAAATGCCACGCGAATAGACTTTGCACGGTACTGTATGATTTTCACAGCAAAGCGTTGATACCCCATCAAACCTCTCCCTACGTTCTCAGACGGGCTGAATCAACTCTAATCAAACTTGAGGAAACAGTGAGTGTTTTCAGAGCGTACTATGTGCTTTAAGCACTGAGAGAAGTTTCTTTATTTGATGATATTTGCATATTTTACGATATGCTTTTCTAAAAATCGATTTGTAATTTTCTTTTAGTTTTTGGAAAAAAAGGAGAAGTGTAAAAATCGAGGAAAAAGTGAAGTAAGGTCGGCTACCAGCAAAGGCGTTCTGGGCGAGCTTTAATACCGCTAGTACAAATTGGTCACGAGGGCGCGCTGGGGTCGTATCCTTAGTCCTTTTTGTATAATCCTCGCTTAAAAATTTTTTTCTCGAAACCGAGAAACCAACAACGTTTCTTTGTTGAGGAACGGTATACAGCTTTGAGGGATCTCAAATGGTTTCATTCTTGTTTGAACACGATGAAAAGTCTTCAAACGTGATAAGCATCAGAGCGTAGCTTGATATGGTGGTTATCAACACGTGATCACGTTGTGACGTGCTTATCACGTGCACAGCCATTATAAAAGGCGCCTGTTCTCACTAGAGTCTTCATTCGGCATTTCTGAGTGCCGGCCCCCGGAAGGTGACTTTCTCAAGTCACTCTCCGGAGACCAGCATATTTTTGACCGCTGTGGGATAGGGGCATCTTCTCGGCTGGGGGTGAGGCGGTTTTCGCCGCGATTCGCTGGAAGGGTGTTTCCCCACCGCACACCGCGGCGAAGATTACGTTCATGTCGTGGACCCAGGCGGGGACCTTCTCTGTCGTGGGACCGTGCACAACTCGGGGCGACATGCGTTTGTGGTGAGTATTAAGATGGATAACCCGTGAAGTCAATGAAGTCATCGTTCGGCTGCTCGCTGGGGGTCTCCTGCCAGGCATTTTGGTAGTGTCCTGACCGTGATTGGGACGTTCACGAGCGTCGCGATGCTGTAATTCCGCTGCTCCTTTATCGTATGACTCCGCGTAGGTCTGTCAGGTTTGGAGTCTTGAACGTGAATCAGGTCAAGCGGAGCGTTGCGTAATTTTTCGAAATCAGAGCGACCCCCCGTCACATGTTTTTCCAAAATTCAAAATTTTTGCAATCTCTCCTCTCCGAGGCGCGATTTTCGCTATCCCTATACCCCGAGTCTGGCCAGTTTATAGTTGATTACTAAGAGTGTCACACGCCGAAAATTAGTTCAGTAGTTGAACTCAAGCGCCTAAAACCGAATGCTCCGATCCTTTCCTTAGGAACCAGACGTAACGAGAATTCATGGTATATCCACGAGATTCCTCATTTTTGGACCCAAATTTTGCGTGACCCCCGTTGCGAAATTCGACCCTGCGCGGACTGTCCCCCGATTTCGCTGAAAAGCGCTACTCAATTTCCAAGACTGAGCACGCTCTAAACAGCGCTTCTCACTTTCGCTACTTATTAGCGCAGTACTTCTTTCCTGTTGAGACCTATGCACTTTCCACAGAGCGCGCTCGCCTCCAACGATGCGCTCATCCCGGATCTCAATGACGGGGCGCACGCTTCCGAAATTACGCAAATCACCTTCTCAAAGACTGCGCATACTCTGAAAGGAACGCTAGTTCCCAAAAAGCGCACACGCATTCAACGGAACATTGTTTATTTTCTATGACGCTGCACTCGCTGCTCGTTGATAGCTTCCCACCTCTTATAACTCGGTGCATGCTTCCTGTGAAACGCTACCGTCATGACACGGCATACGATATCATGAGGCACTACACACTTGACGACGCATTGACAAAATTTCCAATTTCGGCGACGCGAAAATGAGTGAAAATTCGCCGGATTTCTTCAATGAAAATACTCGTGATCGGTACACTTTTCGATCGTGCAAATTCGACTTGCTTCAACTTCGACACAATCAGAATTATTGCTGCTTGGGCGCTATTCATACTCCTCAACGCCAGCGCCTGATGCGCAGGCGTGGTGAACCGTGCACAGATATCGCGTGTTTGGAAAAGTTAAGGTCCACTTTTTCTCTGCTCCGCCATGGCGTCCCAGCTTGGCGTTTCATAGTCTCCCGCAACCGCGTGACGCGCGCTGTCGATGACGAGTATGAATTGCACCTAACAGCGACTCGTCGGAACATAGTTATCTACTATTGCTGCAGAGCTCGTCCAGACACGGAGCTGACCAGACTTGTTAATTATTTCGTGTTTGAACAAGAATGAGTCCGCTTGAATCCCCAAAGCTCTGAAAAACCGAACCCGTCACGCTTGATAGGGGTTTGCTTTGAACTACAGGCTATAAAACGGCGAAATTACATTGTTCCTACGCTTGCTGGAGCGGAGCGGAGGTTATAGACAGTGAGAGAGCGGAGGGTAGACGGAGGCTGAGGCAACGCGCGCGCCGCTCACGCCTCGAGAGTGATGTGGAATTACGACGTTTTATAGAGAGTAAATGTTTTAAAGCAGTGCTACTCCCACACCCAAGGTGTACAGTAGCTGTTCTGGTGCTGGCTTTCTTCTTCCGCCCTCTCCGATGCACGCCCCCTCTCCTTTGACAACTGTTTATCCCTCCAAGAGAGCAGCAACTCCTGCCGGATTCCGCTGGTCCTTCACTCTCCATCAAATATTTCCCCCTCGTTCTGGAAGAGTAGGGGTGTGAGTGGAATGACTATATACGTGTGTCCATGAGTCTGTGCTCATGCGTGCGTGCACGTGTACGTGCGTAGGCGTATTGTGTGGAGTGCATGCGTATGTAGCGTCAGTGTCTATCAAGTAGCGAAGCTGATTACTAAACGAACGGATGCAAAATCATTCGATCAATAGCCATTCTCCCTTCGTTTTCCCGGGCACGTAATTTTTTCCCGGCAAGTAGCGTCGCTGCTTCCCATCCGGTGATTCACGATATGTGACTGTAGTCAATGAGGTGTGAATGAGTATGCCTACGCGCATGTAACCCACACCCATCCCATCCCAACGTATTTCACTCACATGCACGCAAAACGCATGCATGACTATTCTCACACACGTACGCTCACGCTCACACGCATGACTACACTTTGCACGTGAGCACATGCACGCACGCAACACTTGTTCTCATATTCGCCCACAAACATACATGAGCGCAACACGCACGCATGATCAAACCCACACTCACCCACACACTTCTCACGCAGCAATACGCACCCATGACTCCACTTTCACACATACTACACACGCACTTAGATACTCGCCGTTGTCCACAGGACGTCATTACGCCCAGAATAAAGTGATCGCGGGCCAACATGCAGAACTTACGCAGCCCGTGCCGATGTGCTTTTGAACACGGACTTACCGGCTGCTAAGCAAAGACCATCGATCAGCGGTACTCTACAATACACACGCACGCAAACATGCACGTATGACGGACATCACTCGTAAGTTGAAAGCACTACATCGCAGGCACGCGGCAACCTACGAAATTGGAGGGTAAGAAACCGATGGAGAAGTGAGAGACCAGCCGAAGTGGCGGTGTGCTGCTTTTCGGTACTGGGAAATCGCGAGAAGAAGCGATTGAGGAGAGAGATGCGCGCATCCGGCGCAGATCAGCCGTGAAGTATTCTATTGGGGAGTGAAAGTGACACTTTTTTTATAAAATAACACCGCAGTGAATATTATATCAATAGGTAGCAATCCGCATCAGCATTCTGAACGTGTTTTCTGATTTAAAAGAAAGTAAACTTGAAAGCGGGTTCTTCAATATGGAAGGAAAAGGAGCTAATTCGGGACCCTACAAGCGATAGTGTATCCAGCGGCTGTGGTATTACTTTACTATTTGTATGACACACCTGCTCATCGTAATGTAGGTCCCCGCTTGTTCATGCACCCCAACCTCAGGGATGTTGATCGAATCCACAGCCAGGGTTCGGCGTGAGGTGTGATGTATGACAGAGGGAGGGGTTCCGACTCGTCGACGTACGGTGAGGGGAGGTGGGTCGGACGACCAACCAAAACCAAGATGGACTTCTATCTACTTGGGGGATTAGCGAGCCATGCACCGTTACTTATAGAAGTTTTTGCATGGCAAACTGAGAAGGCAAAATGAGATGACAATAAGATGTCAAAATGCAGACTGGGACTTCAAACTGTGAGAGCGAAATGAGAATGGAGATCAAAAAAGAAACTGGAAGAGTGAACGAAACAACTGCGCAAAAACAAGAGGCAGAACAGAAATGGAGATGAAAGAAAGCAGGCAGGAACTCACAAGGAAAGGTGACAATTCCCGGTGGACAAAGCATGCAAGGCAATAAGGCGACAGTAGCAATGTTCTATTCTAATGACTCTAACATGGATGAAAAGCCTTGGTCAGGTGAAAGTGTGTCACCAAAGCGCCCCCTGATATTTCAGCAGCAGTGGTGTTGAGTATTAGCTGTCATCGAGGTCATTACAAGCAGACTATCCTGTCAACGAAATGGCACAGATATTCTGAAAACTCGTATCTAAAATCGAAAAACGCATTCTTGGGCAATTAAGAATTCACGGGTTCAGTTCCGCTTAAGGCCAAAATTTTTCGCAAGGCTGCAACACGCACAGATAGTCGGCTGTTACAAAGAAGCATTCTCCGCACTGTGATATCTCTTGCAGTTTCTTCCTTAATATCGCGTTGCTAGGCCACAAACATGAAGCGATCCCGCTTGAAGCATAAAATTCTGGTGCACTGAGGGTTTTCGGAGCAACGAAAACCACCCCTAGTATATGGCTGTACGGATGTGAAAACGCACCGAAAATTTCATGGACGATCTTCGAGCCGAAAAGCGCCATACATAAAACGGGCGGAGCTTCGTTTTTATGCCCTGAGGGCACGATAGATACGCTTTCGACCCACATTTTAAACATCACTGTCTGGATGTGAAAAACGCAACAAAATTTAATGGAAGCAGCTGAGCGGAAAAAGCGCTTCATAGGACAGGGTCTATGAAAAATGTTCGTCCGCGATTGTTGTGAAATATTTACCCTCTATAAAACGGCGTAATTCACATCATTTGAGGCGCGAGCGGCGCGCGCGTCGCCGCCTGGGCCTCCGTCAGCCTTCCGCTGCCTCTAACTGCTCTCTAACCTCCGCTCCCCCACCAGCACGCGTAGGAACCATGTGAATTTTCGCCGTTTTATAGCCTGGGTACAAGTATTTATCGAATTTTAATTGAAAATTTCGCGTTGCTACAACGTCGGGAAAGCCTAGTCCTGGACCCAAGTAACTAATTTGGTTCTTTCAGCCGGTTCAAAAACGGTCTTTGAGGACTTCCATTTTAGGTGTGACATAATTGATAGTGTCACACCTAATCTCTATGAAGTCGTTCGGCTTGAAGCTGCGCTGAAATTCTTGGGTGCGTTTTCTCACATCCAAGCAGTTACTTATACTTAATGGGGTTTCCAGGTCCAAAACCGCACCTATTCGCCGTCAGTGCATTAATGGCTGTTAAGGTTCGTCCGATAGAAGACGTCCTCGCGTCAAGTGACCAGGTAATGTGACGCTGGGGGTTTGCATCTTCAGTATTTTGTATTATTGATCTGACTCCCCAACGATCACTGCAGCCGGTCAGTCGTCCGAGGCCTTGAGGCTTTGACGCTGGTCGTCTGCTATGGACGGAGCCTCAAGTCTCTAAACAAAACATTTGCTCTCATCGCCGCTGAGGACCCGCCTCCCGGCAGCTTCCATCATTTTTTTCACAGTGGGGCTGCTGAACAAAATCGCCTGATCTGGGGTCGGACCAAAGTTGACTTTGTATCACGCATCGCGCCGTAGCCAGCCTCACAGCGCTGGCGGGGCTAAATAGCAGTTTGGCTGACGCATGTGAAGCGCGCGACGGAAAACCGCTGCGTTCACAGGTACTCGCGTTAGGGCGCGTTAACCGAGCGCAACCTAGTTTTTTCAAGGAATCCACGGATAACGCGCCCCAACGACGATGTACATGCAGCGGTTTTCCGGTTGTCTCAATCAGACAGACTTCACAAATGTATAAGGCTCATTTTACAGGTCTAGGAAAGTTCACGGTGGGTATACATCAGGGGTCAGGCATGCGTTGTACAGCTGACAACGTGGGAACGTTAGAATTTACGAAATTTAGAAATTTTTTTCGGGGGAATGTGAAAATTTCTGGGTAAATTCAACAACAGTATATTTGAGGAAAGTAGCTACAAACAACGCTGTAGCAGCCGTATTTTATTCAGTGGTCAAGTTTTCAGCCCATTGGACAATTTTTTAGACGAGTTACATTCATTAATCCGACCAATTACTGCTTTAGTTCTTCACTTCGTGAATTGGGCAACGTATGTCCCCCACTAAAGTTTCAGATTTTGAAAATTCTTGAGAAGGATCCAGAATCTCCTTTGAAATTCCTAGACAAACCGATACCTAACACCCTCCCCATGACCTCGGAATTGCTAAGAAAATCGCCTAAAAACACGTTTTACCGTTGTCCGGAAGAGCACCTTTGGCTTCGAAACTGGACAACGCAGGTTTTTCTTTAAAAACAACCCTGAATTTCCAAAGCGCAACGATTTTCATCTCAAGCCTATCCTCTATAAGCTGCGATGAGTTCGCCCGGAAACTACGTAACTTGGAAGTGTTTTAAAATTAAACTTCAAAGAGGTGCGGCGAGCCGCCGAAAATACCTCGCTCCAAAGCCAAGACCGAGCTATGTCGGCTCTGGCTTTAGAGCGCGGAAACTGCAGAGACTCTCTAGGCTCAACAACAGGAAATCGAAATTTTTTTGAACCTGTGAAGCCTTGGACAGCCATACAGGGTTCCACATACCCGTGCAGGTCTCTGATACAAACCTAGTTAATTAGCAAAGGGTAAATCTCAATTCTTATTTATCAAAAATGAAGAATGCTACTGAAATTGAATTGAATAAGTTGGGTTCAGCAAACTTATTGACGAAAGGTGAGGCGACTTTGCTGAATCACCCTTCATTACAATTATTAGGTTGATGCGGGAAGTTTCCTGGAGTTTCTTAGGGAGCATTTCTGAGTTTTTGAAAGCTATCTTCGAAATAAAAAATCCGGTTTCATTCTTTGCACGGACATATGTATAGAGCATATAAGCGCTTACATTTGAAAACGCAAACGATAAGCTTGTTCATTCCCTTCGGCACAATCGTTGACATGTCAAGTTTCCCCTAATGCTGTCACGCGACCAAATCCGCACCTGCCTCTCTTTCCACTACCAATCAGGGGTGAAACCTGCGCATGGTGCAGTCGTTCGGCGAGGGTGTTGTTTCTAAAACTACAGCACGCGATTGGTTCATCAAGTTCAGATTTGGGTAGTACGAGGTCGTAAGACAAGGAGCGATCAGGAAGGCCATCAAACTCAATTAACGACGAGCTGCGCGAGAAGAGGTGTTCAAGGCGATCCGAGCCAAACCACACGGGAGAAGAAGAGCAGCAGACTCTGGCAGCGCTCAAACCAACTGGGTTTCTGTTCACGTCACTTGGCTGCAACTCTGGGAAGACTTCAAGCTTGAAGTTTGAGTATCCCACACTTTGAGCGTGGGCGACAAATATCGTCGTGTGGAGACATGCACTGAAATGCTCTCTAGAAAGCGCACTTTGCTTCTGGCTCGACGGCATTGTCACAGGAGACGCAAAAAGTGGTGTCTGCATGTCAACATATCGCGTGAAAGGGCGCATGTACAGAGGTTGAGCGAAAGCAGCGCGGACCACGCCGGAGCCGGAAAACGCCCAGCGGAAGCTGATGCTCTGCGTTTGGTGGGGCATTCGTGGACCGATTCAGTGGGAGCTGCTTTCACGGAACACCACAGTGCAAGCGCCAAGGCTTACTGCTCACAGCTGGTACGTTCCGCCGAGGCGATACGCATTCATCGCCCTGGGATAAACACTGTTCGTCTTCTTCACGGACAATGCTCGGCCACACGTATCGCGGATAACCCGACACATACCGCTGGACGTGGGCTGGGAAGTTCTTCTCCTCACCATCCATATAGCCCAAATCGTCTGCCCTTCCGACTACCATCTGTCTTCCGCCTCGATGCAGTCACTTCCTGGATGGAATGCAGTTCACTAACGATGACTGAGGTCAAAATTGCCTTAGAAAAATGCTTCGACTCGAAACAGCCAGAGTTCTGGCCGCGTCGGGAATCCATGATCTGTCCAATCGGTTGCGAAGGATCCTTGAATGTGATGGACATTATTTTTTTGGGTGAGCCTTGTTTGTTTTTGAAATAAATGTTTTTTATTCAAAGTCGTGAAAAGTCCGGCAAGTTTTTGCATCAACCTAATACTTCTATGCATGTAAATTATATACGGTTTCGTTAAACAATCAATATGATAGTTGAAAGTGGTGTTTTCCTGAACTGGCATTTAAAACTATACTACATATGTCAAAGAGGTAAAACCTCGTGACATGGAATGATCCCTAAATATCCGCTATCTTCTAGCGTTATTAGTCCTTGTTTTAACAGAACCCCTCATCAGAGTGCTTCGATTCCTGGGACAGTGTATCATTCATTCCTACCTCGCACCCTGAGTGACACCCTCCAACTAGGTTTGCACCGAGGTGTGGTGAAGCCTTGTGGATCAGTGAGCTATTATCGAGAGCCTAGTAACTTCACCCCATAGCGCTCGGTTAAAACTCATTAAAAATAGGAAACGATCTGCGTCCACATCGTAACTTCCTTCGCTACGGGAACTTCTTATCAGCTCAAGCTCGTCCATTTCGTCATTTTTTGGAGCGTTCCTGACTTTGCTAGCTAACAGCACGGTCACCATTAAGGGGCTATTCATACTTCCAACCTCTCGCTCTGCCAGAGCGGCCCGCTCCGGAAAAAGGGGTGAGTATAAATGAAAGGAGGACCTCCGGCCCTTACGCCCGCCCATGAAGTATGAATGATCCAGAGACATCGCTACGGCAGAATGGGAGGGGCGCAAAACCGGTGGGTTTGTTTTTAGAAATGGAGCGATGCGGGTGGTCTTTGATAAGTTTGAGATAAGATATGTTGGTTTTTTGTATGTTAAATGCAGTGTTCATGAAGATTTTCGTTACCCAGTTTTTCACATAAATCAATGCGTTAGCCTCTGCCGTTACCAGAATTACGAAGAAACGGCGGAAAAACGCACTAAAACGTCTTATTTCAGTGACATTATTCTCTGGCCTGGGCTAGTTGTCCGATTGATGAAACATGTTCACGGTTGTTGTCACCGGTTTGAAATGGGGCTGATCAAAAATGGAGGAATATTTTGGGCAAACAGTATTAGTTAGGCCCGGAACGAAAGAACGGATCAAGAGAGGGTAGAGAATTGCAAAATGGGTCCACATAAGATTTTGCTGTCACAACGAACAGATTTCATGCGTTTATCTTGGAGAGAGTCACACGCTGATCACAAGGTGGTGCCTCTGAAATCGTCTAAGACACCCTTTGAACAGAGTAATGGCTCTTCAAATAAGCCTAGATTTTGAGGGTGAAAACTGGTGGACGAGTTTTCAGGCCTGTAATTCTCTTCATTCGCGATCGTTGCGCGAGAGCGAGCTATTAGGATAACGAGACAGTCCGGCAAATGGACTGAAGAACGACGACTTGATGAGGTTCATTCGTCCATCAAACAGCTATCGAGTCCGAAATCTCTTGTTAGGGCCGAGCCTGTGGTGGTGAGCGAAGGGGTCGGGCCTGCGGTGGTCGCTTATATCTCGCTTATTTGGGAGGAATTGAGTGGTGGATTCTCTACAGATTTTCTGAAATGGACAATGACTGATAACAACATCGGAAAACCCATATCAGAGGCAACTTTCATTTTTAGGATTGAATCTTGGTAGGCCCCTTCAACTAGATTTGACCCAAGATTCATA